>CM077876.1:111302290-111317290 GCA_039720435.1 Amazona ochrocephala
TTAGCTGTGAGTAAATGCCGAGGTGTAAATCCAAGGGAGTTTAGGGGCATTAGCTGCCTGCATGGAAAGTGCAGAAGCGGCTCCCAGCATCCCACTCCAGCCCCTGCTAATGCTGGGGTCGGTGTAGAGTTGCTGAACTTTACCGTCACAACAGCTTCTGTTGTGTCTGTACGGATTAACTCCTCTGAGTCACGGGAGAAGTGGGGAAACGTTCGTCAGTCGCGATATGTGCGTGCGTGCATGCTTGTGCAGGTGCCGAGTATGCGCCTGTACACGGAACGAGTGTGCAAAGCAGTGGATGCATCGCGCTGGGAACATTAAACAAAACAGGTTTCAAATAAATTTGCACTTCTTTGAAGCTTTTCTGCCTCCACGGCTCCAGGTGGGCGAGTGAGCGGCAACTCCGGCGGATCCTCTCACAGGATCCGAGGTGCGGTGACAGCAGCAGCCGATGCCGGAGGACGCGCATCCTGACCGGGACGGTAGCCCTGGATGGGGCCGGAGCCGGAGCATCTCCCGGGGCACAGTCAGGCGGGGCCGGGCTTTACCGGGCACGTTCCACCCAGCTGCAGGCAGCGGAAATTGGGGGGCCGGATTTCTTTTGACAAAGCATCTGTAGGTGCGAGTCTATGAAACGGGTGTGAGATTTCGCTCCTAGGTTTTTGATGTTCATCATTATCATTATATTTAAAAGGGTACACAAGGTATTTCTTTACACAGGCCAAAAAACTTTCCCACAGGGGCTGAGAGTTTCATTCTGGCTACTCTTCGAGATGGTGGGTTTGTAAAGCGACGGCTCAGCAGAACAAAATCCAGACACCCCGAGAAGGGAACCGGTACCCAATGTCAACTCAAGTATCACCTAATGGCACCCACCTGTCACCCAGTGCCATGCAGCGTCACAGAGAGGTCCCGCTGTCCCCGAGAGATCTGACCGGGGCTGCGACACAGACAGCTGCATGCACCCGAACCGTGCTACAGCGAGCACTGCCTCTGCCCTGGGAAACCATTGGGGGTTTCTTTCTTTTATTTTCCTTTTCTTTTCCTTTTTATTTTTCATTTCCCCTTCTCTTTTCTTTTCCTTTTTATTTTTTCTTTTCTTTTCCTTTTTATCTTTTCTTTTCTCTTCTCTTCTCTTCTCTTCTCTTCTCTTCTCTTCTCTTTTCTTCTCTTCTCTTCTCTTCTCTTCTCTTTCTCTTCTCTTCTCTCTTCTCTTCTCTTCTCTTCTCTTCTCTTCTCTTCCTTCTCTTCTCTTCTCTTCTCTTCCCTTCCCTTCCCTTCCCTTCCCTCCTTCCCTTCCATTCCCTTCTCCTCTCCTCTCCTCTCCTCTCCTCTCCTCTCCTCTCCTCTCCTCTCCTCTCCTCTCCTCTCCTCTCCTCTCCTCTCCTCTCCTCTCCTCTCCTCTCCTCTCCTCTCCTCTCTCTCCTCTTCTCTCTTCTCTTCTTCTCTTCTCTTCTCTTCTCTTCTCTTCTCTTCTCTTCTCTTCTCTTCTCTTCTCTTCTCTTCTCTTCTCTTCTCTTCTCTCTCTTCTCTTCTCTTCTCTTCTCTTCTCTTCTCTTTTCCTCTTCTCTTCTCTTCTCTCTCTTCTCTTCTCTTCTCTTCTCTTCTCTTCTCTTCTCTTCTCTCACCGTTTTCATCTTCTTTTGTCTTACTTTCTGTCTTTTTCTTCTTGTTTTTTCTCTTTTTCTTCTTTTTGTCTCTTCTTTCTGTTGCACTCTATTTGGTCTTACTCTGTATGTTTTTATTCTATTCGTTTTTATCCTATTTATTTTTATTCTATTTTCCTTTCCTTTTCCTTTTCGTTTCCTGTTTCCCTTATCTATTTCCCTTTTCCTTTCCTTTCCTTTTCTCTTTCTTTTTCCCTTTCGTTTTTCCTTTCCCTTCCATTTCTCTTTTCCTTTCCCTTTCCTTTTCTCTTTTCCTTTCCCTTTCCTTTTCTTTTTCCCTATTCCTTTCCTTTTCTCTTTTCCTTTCCCTTTCCTTTTCTTTTTCCCTATTCCTTTCCTTTTCCTTTTATCTTTTGCTTTCCCTTTCCTTTTCTTTTTCCCTATTCCTTTCCTTTTCCTTTCCCTCTCCCTCTTCATTCGCCCTCTCCCTTTCCTTTTTCCTCTTCTTTCTTTCCTCTCCTCTTCTATATTCTGACAGCGATTGCCATCTAACTGGGCTTTGGGCTGACGTTTAGCTTGTGGACGGCTCTCCAGCGAATTTTTGGCCAAAGTCTCTTGCTCATTCATGTTCTTTGGCCAGTTTCGAATCGGGCCGTGAGGGCTGCTCTTCGCCCCAGCAGCGGGCTGGGGAAGTTGGGCACACTGCCTGAGGCGGAGGGCGATAAAAGGGAAGAGGGGGGTAGGAGAGGAAGAGGACAGCGCGAAGAGAGGGACAGGGATAGGGACAAGGACAGGGCCAGGGGGAGGGCAGAGACAGGGCAGGGCCAGGGGCAGGGCGAGGCGGGGGCCGGCTCTCACACCCCATCCGTGGGAGCGGGGGGTGAGCTTACCCTGCCACTCTGCTTTGCAGACGGCAGCAGTGGCCGTGAGGACCCTTACACTGCACCTCCTCCCTTCCCCCCCCCCGAGCCTCCCAATGCCCCACGCGGGGAGCCCCGTCCAGGGAGGCTGTGCCCTCCCCAAGAGACGGTCACAAAATCTCCACGATCCTGCAAGAAAGTGGAACCCGCCATTCCCAGCCCGGCCTTTCACTCCCGTGGACGGGAATATCTTTCCCACGTGAAGTGGATGAGCACGGCTGGCACGAAGACAGGCTGCTGGTGGGGGGAAGACTCAAAGCGCCCTCTCTCCAGCCGGGGATTGGGAAAATCTGGGTGGGTTTAGAGGGGGTAATTTAATTTGGTTGTCAGCGGTGCAATGGAAACCCGGCGGCATTGGGGAAATGCAGCTGTGATGGCTGAGCTCTCCCGGCCAGGGAGAACCTGGCAGGAGCTGGGAGGGGGTCACTGCTGGGTTCTCCCCTCCCAAAATTGGTGCGGTACCCCTGAAGGCTGAGCCGGGTCTCTGCCCGGCAGCGCCTGGCACCCGGCCACCGGCACGGCCAGCCTCGGAGGAGGGTAGCGGCAAGCGGCGACCTCTCCTTCGCCTCCGTCCTCAGCTGCCTGCTCCAGAGCCCTGCCAAAGCTGCCTTAAAAAGGCACCACTTGGAAATCCAGCCCATGCCGGTTGTAAACGAGAGGAGTGCGTCGGGTGCTCCGGCTGTGCCCGGCGGGCAGCCATCCCCCGGCTGTACTGGCAGCGGCTGGCTGAAAACGGAGGGAAACCGCTGAAAATCCGGCGAAATACAGTGTGTGCCAAGGCTTTGCAGCAGCCTTCCCCGCGATGGAAGAACATGGGGGATGCAAACCCTCCTTGGGTTTCGCCCACTGCCCTGGGCGTTTTGGCTTCCCAGCACCTCGGGGTTTGCTGCTTTTTCCGACTGTGGAGAAAAGCTGGAAAGAAGGAGGGTTTGCTCGGAGGACCGGCAGGACCGGCCCCGGAGCCTGCCCGCTGTGGGCAGGGGTCGGCCGGCAGCTCCCGCCCTCCCTCCCGGGTTGGCATCCCGCTCTTAAACTTCTCGATGCCTAAAGAATTGAGCGGGGGGCTACCGGGGGATGCTGGAGCCTGTTCCGCACACTCGCCTGTTTTCAGGAGGGAAAAATAAATGTATTTTCAATGGGTGAGCCTCGGTGAAACTACGCGTGCAGCGTAGAGAAAAAAAATGCCTGTCTGTGGAGCGGCGAGGTGACTTTTGCAAGCACCAGGGCTGCGAGGGGAGGGTAAAGCAAAGAAGCAAACGAAGCCAAATTCCCGTTTTCAAGCCACCTCTCCCTGTGACCCGCAGTGGTTCCCGGAGAAAAGCCCCCGCACGCTGCGATGCCGCTGGCGGGGTGCCTGCAGACCGGCTAGAAAACATGCTGCTGGGGAATGTTTCTGCAGAGATTGGGCTCCCAGATAAAAATAACCTTGGGAAAGAGTGAATATATATATATATATATATATATATATATAAAATTCAGGTTTCCTCGGTTAGGTATCAGATCACCCCCCGAGCCCCCTCCGCTGCCTCTGCATACCTGAGGTGCTGGATTATTGTCAGAGGACAGGCAGATGCAGTAATTGTTTTCTACAGCTTTGTTTACCTCCTGCTTTGGAGTTTATCTCCGGAATTCTCCTCCCTGTCTTATGCAGGGTCTATCCCCGCCAAGGAGCGGGATAACGAATGGGAAGGATAACGCGGTACCGGCAGAGCGGGCAGGTACCACGGGGTTCCTGGAGGTCTGAAGTTTTTATCGGGAACGCCGGTCCGCCCGGGAGCGAAATATTTGAAGTGCAGCACCTTGAACACGTTTAATTATGGGGTAGTAGCAAAGCGAGAGCCTCCAAGTAATTAGAAAATACTTCTTGGGAGACAGGTTAATCGCTTTTCATGGGGCGCTTGAAGAAATTAACCTCTAGGTGCTTGTTTGAGCAAAACAACTTTGGATCAGGTAACGTTGGTCTTCGCTGATGGACCCGACCTCTGCGAAATACAAAGGAAAGCGAGGCATACACTTAAAATAAAAATAAAATGGAAGAGTAAAGGGGAAGGAAACGGAAAAGGAAAAGAAGAATCAGGAAAGAAGGAGAAGAAGGTGAAAAAGAATAAAAGGAGAGGAAGGACTCCGTCCCTTTCCATCAGGGCGGAGAGGTCCATGTCACAGCAGGGAAGCCTCTTCCAAATAAAAGTGTCACTTAGCGAGGAAAACCAGGGCTCAGAGTGCTGTGGCCACCGGAGCGGAGCCGCCCCTGCCCGGCCCTCCGCGGGCCGCGCAGCTCCTCACCGTGCACCCCGTCGGGGCCGCGACACCCGGCGGACCCCTAGGAGGGACAACTGGAGGCTGCGGGGGGAGGACCCCCCCCTCCCGCCTCCTCGTCCCTCTCCCTGCGGGCCCCGCGGAGAATCCGCGCCCCCCAGGCTGCTCAGCCCCACATCCCTTCGGCCATCCAGCCGCACTTTGCTCCCTAATTTTATTCCGGGAGGAGGGCTCTCTTAAAGACAAAAGGCGAAACAGCACCGGCAGCTTCCCCGTCTCCAAGAAGCGGGGATGTGGGAAGGGTCTGGAAGGTGACGGACAGGCGGTTTAGGGGGGGAAAGCACGGCATTTCTGGAGATCAAAGCCTCCTGTCCTGCTGCGGGAAGGACGAGTCAATTACCGCCTCTGCGGAAGCCGAACCGCGCCGCGGGGAGGGAACGCTCCGGGCAGCCCGCAGGCACCGGGCCGGGCCCTGTATCCCCCGTGCCCCCACCATCCCCTCGACCCCCTTTGTATCGCCGCCGCACGCTTAATGTTATTTATGCATTTCTGCAAGGAATTATGGGATGCCGTCTTGTGTCCCCCCCCCCCCGTCCGTACCCCCCCGGTAAACAGCGGGGCAATTAAACTCCGATAATCCAGCGGTGGGGGGTGCTGAAAGGGGGGCGCTGTGCACCCCGCGGCGGGGCTCCCCCCTCCCCGCTGCCCCCCGCGCATCCCCGCGGCGGCCGGGCCCGGCTCGGGGAGGGGGGAGGGGCGTGTGTGCTGTCACTTACCGGAGCCCCGCGCACCACGTGTGCGCATGCCCGCTTTATCATTGGCCCGAGGCACGTGTCGAAGTGCCCGGGCCGGCGACGTCACCGGCGGGGGCCCCGTTAAAACCTAAAGGACAACAATCCGGACTGGAAGTGTCCGGGCGCGGCGGCGGCTGCGGCGGCTGCGGCGGCGCGGCGCGGCGCTGAGCAGGGCGGGCGGGCGGCAGGGCGGGACGCCCCCCACCCGCGGCGGCCCCCGCATGTGCGGGCGCGGGGCGGCGCGGGGCGGCGCGGGGCGAGGCGCTGCCGGCCGGAGCCCCGCTGGGCGCCGCTCACCGCCCTGCCCTCCGCGGGACACCACCGGCTGCTGAGAGCCCGCCTCCAGCCCGCCCCGGCACCGGACCTCGGCTTCTTTTTCTCGCTTTAACACCCCCCGGTCCATCGCACCCCCGGTTGTTATTATTATTATTAATAATAATATTTTCCTCCTCGGATGAGGCGCGGCGGCGGCGGCGGTGGCCGGGGGAGAAGGCGGCAGCGCGCCGCGGGACCGAGCGGCTGAGCGGCGGCAGGAGGCGGCGAGCGGCGGGCGGGAGGACCGGAGCCCGTGTGTTTTCATTTTTGGCCAAGTTGGAACTGGTGGAGGCTCGGCTGCTGGCCTGGGGGGCTCCTGGGTTTGCTTCGCTCCAATTGTGTTTTTTTTCCTCATTTTTATTATTATTCAATTTTTAATTTTTATTTTTCCTTTTTTTTTTTTTTTTTCAAACTGTGGATTTTGAATGCCGGGCGCGGCCAGGAGAAACGAAAGCAAATAGACACCTGTGCGTGCGTGTACATATATATATAAATATATCTATTAAAACATAAAAAAGATTAAAATAAAGAGCAACCGACTGCAGCAGCACCGACAAAACGCTCCAGGCAGCCGCCCGGTCGGCGGCGGGGCGGGCGGCGGAGCCGTCGGCGGGGCCGGCCAGCAGCATGGAGGAGGGCGGCCGCAGCCCCCGGGAGGAGGCGGCCGAGCCGCAGGAGTCCGGCGGCGACGCGGAGCCCGGCGGCGGCGGGATGCGAGGGCTGCTGCTCCCCCCAGGCGACCCTCCGCACCCGCACCCGCACCGCATCACCAACTTCTTCATCGACAACATCCTGCGGCCCGAGTTCGGGCGGAGGAAGGAAGCGAGCGGCCCCGGCGGAGAGCCCCGCCGGCCCTGCGCGGAAAGCCGCCGCAGCCCTGCGGCGGCGCCGGCCCCCGGGGCTCCGCTCCCCGGCGGCGGGGCGGGCTCGCCGGGCCGGGGGGAGGGCGGCCCCGCCGGGCTGGCCCTGCACGGCGCCGCCAAGAAGGGGGGGGACCCCGCGGCGCTGGAGGCGGCCCTGAAAGCGCGGGGGCTGAGCGGCGGCGACCTGTCGGTGAGCTCGGACTCGGACAGCTCCCAGGCCAGCTCCAACGCCGGGAACCAGCCCATGCTCTGGCCCGCCTGGGTGTACTGCACGCGGTACTCGGACCGGCCCTCCTCAGGTAAGCGCTCCCCGCCCGCCTGCCGATCAGCTCCCGGCTCCCGGCTCACTGTTCCCGGCTTCCCTCCCCTGGCTCCGGCTGCTTCCGACCAACCGCAGGGCCGGGAGGGCAGCAGGGACAAACCCCGCTTCCACTTTCCCGCTCCTTCTATCTTCCTCCTTTTTTTTTTCCTCTCTCTCTGTATGTTGGGGAGTGGTGTGTGCTTAAAATGGCCCTCAAAAGAGGGGAGATGAAGAAGAGGTGCCTGGATGCGCGGAGCAGGGGGGACGAGTGGGAGCGGGGGTTCCCTGCCCTCCCTCGTTCCCTCCCAGCAGCCGCGGAGGAGCTGCGGCAGCCGAGCTAGGGGCATTTCCCACCAACTGCCGGGGTTTATCAAAGAGGAAAGGGGGAAAAAGAAAAGCCACAGACCACTGGGTTTGGGCTCCCAGCTCACCCTCCCGGAGAGCTGCCATTCAGGAAAATACCCCCGCGCTGTGTTTTGGGGAGAGAGCGTGGATTTGCGCAGGCCTCTCTTTGGTCTGTTTGTATTTCTGCGTTGGCCAAAAGCAACCCGACATGGTTTATTTCTCTAAAGGAGGCCTCGGTGCGGCCGCCGTTTCGTTTCTTTCTTTTAATTTCACTCCATGTGCTGCAGATCAGCTCTGTAGGGGCCGGGGGACATTTCCAAGAGCCGGGGAACTTCTTCGGCAGGGTCCGTCTCTTGCAAAGGGCTTTGGGAAAACCTCTTGAAATTATCGATAGAACACTGGGGGAGGAAACAATCAAAAACAAAAAGCCAGGGGGTAAAATGTCCTTCTGCTGCCGGAGCAGCGCTGGCCCCGGCAGATTGCTGAAACCCTCGTTAAAAAGAAGTAGAAACCATTGGAAAGGCATGGGAAGAGCTGCTCCCAGGGATAAAAAAAATAAATAAATACGAGGTTTTCCCTTACAAAAGCAGCGAGCTGGGATTTTCACCCGGAGATTCGGCAGCCGAAGGAGGGATTTTAAAACGAGTTGAAAATTAGTTCGTAAAATCTGAAACCAAACTCTTCCTCAGAGGTAATATTCAGGGTTGAATTGGAATTTACTCCATTGTTCTCCAGTGCTCTCCTTTGTTAATATTTAATTAACATACATCCTCACAATGGCTCGGCCCGGGCAGAAAAGGCTCCTTGTGCTGCCGAGAATAATATTCCCGAGAATAATCCCGGCGTTTCGGATCGGGCCGTGGAGCGCCATATGGGCACTGCAGCAAAGCGGCGGGTTTCTCCTCGCAATGTAAACAGGCGGCGAATTTCCATTATTTTTTATTTAATCGCCATCCGCCAAATAAATGAAAAGAAAGGGAGATAAGAATAAAGAGGTTTCCTTAAGAAAGAAAAAGCGTTGCCTTAAAAAAGGAAGAAAAAAAAGGTTTACTAAAAAAAAAAAAGGAGAAAAAGAAAAAAAAAAGAATTCCTTAAAATATATGCAAGTACATATATATATAAATAATCTGCTCAGAGAATAAACTGTGGCTCCGTGACGCTGCCTCTGGTGCAGGCTCCACTTGCCGGGCACCCCGGTATGAAAGAAGGGCGTGTAGATGTTTTTGGGGCGCGGAGGGAGCGGCCGCGACCAGCTGGGGTTACCATGGGCTGAGGCTCTATTCCCGCCGCCTCCCGAGCATCCCCCGGCAGCAAGGGCACAAATCCTGCTTTGTTTTTACTGGGGAGAGGGGGGGAGATGTCGGTGGGGTCTGTTCTTTCTTAGGGGCTGTTGGGGGTGTCGGAGCGCGGGGTGACCCCCCCCTCCATCCCCGCGGGACTGCGCGTGGCGTGGGGCTGCCCGCAGAGGAGCGTGGCGGTGTCGGTGTTTCTCGTCTCTCCCGGCCGTAGGTCCCCGGTCCCGCAAACCAAAGAAGAAGAACCCCAACAAGGAGGACAAGCGGCCGCGCACCGCCTTCACCGCCGAGCAGCTGCAGAGACTCAAGGCCGAGTTCCAGACGAACCGGTACCTGACGGAGCAACGGCGGCAAAGCCTGGCCCAAGAGCTCGGGCTTAACGAGTCCCAGATTAAAATCTGGTTCCAGAATAAACGAGCCAAGATCAAGAAGGCGACGGGCAGCAAGAACTCCCTGGCAGTGCACCTCATGGCCCAGGGGCTCTACAACCACTCCACCACGGCGAAAGACGGCAAGTCGGACAGTGAATAGCCAAGGGGAAAGGGGGATGGGGGGGCGAGGGAGGGAAGAGGGAGGCCGGGGAGGGGGGGGGCCGTTTGCAGTCAAAGTTTATACAATGCAATAATTTAATTAAAAAACAAAAAATAAAAAGAAACGTAAGGGCCAGTGTATAAAGATTATACCAGCATTAATAGTGAAAATATTGTGTATTAGATATAATTCTGCAATATTGTATGTATATATAATTTACAGGTAAGGTGGTGTAAAAATCCAAAATATCTGATTATAAAATATTTTTTGATTTTTTTTGTTTTGGTTTGGATTTTTTTTTTTTTTTGCTTGATTTTGGTTTCGGGGGTTTGGGCCGGTTGGTGGTTTGGTTTGGTTTGGTTTCCTTGGTTTTGGTTTTTTTGTCGCTTGCATGGAGATTTTAGACGCTATCTTTATGGGTTTTTTTAATGCTTAAGTTACATTTTTATAGACTTAAGCGCAGTTTAAATGGACATTGGACGCTGTTTTTTGAAATTCAAAAAAAAAAAAAAGAAGTAAAAACAACTTTTGCTGAAGTCCAAAGATTTTTATTGCTGCATTTCACACGACTGTGAACCGAATAAATAGTTCTCCTATTTGTTCTATGAGTTTTACCCTTTTTTTAATCACCCTTTTCCTTTATTTTTTTTCTTTTCTTTTTTTTCCTTTTTCATTTTTTTGTTATTTTTGGGATGTGTGTGTCTGGGGCTGGCTTTGGGAATAGACGTGCGGAATTTAATTTAAAAAGAAGAAAATTATGTATCAGTAACGATAGGGAAAGAAAGCACCGTCTTGAAACCTGCCCGAGGTCCTTCCCTGAGCCCCTACTCCCTCCTCCCCCCACAGCGAGACCCACGGGCGGGCGTGGATGCGGGATGCAGGGATGGGGTTAGTATCACTTACTTATACCCCCACCTCTAGGAAAACTTTGGGAAAGGGAAAACTTCAGAACCGCCATCTCCTAAAAGCGGGATCCGCTCCGGAATGCAACTCTAACCCGTGGCCGCCCCCCGCGGAGGGGAATCGGGATCAGGATGGGACTCGGATCCCGACCCCGTTCTCCTCCGCTGGGGACGGCCACGGGATGGAACCCGGTTCTTCTCCTTTATCACCTTCCCGAAGTGTTTAGGAGCGTTTTGCTCTCCTCCCAAACTATAGTCCCATTTTTCCTTTCCCATTCCCTCTCTCCCTATTCCCATCCCATGGCGCGGTCCCCGCCAGCGCGACGCTTCGTGGCACCGTGGAGGCGGGTGCTTCTCTCCACGCCCCCCTCCTCACCAGACGCCTCCTCGCAGTCGGTGTTTTTAGGGGGTCTTCTATACTCTGTGCTGCGTTTAACCCGTTGTTTCTCCAGGAGCGGGGTGTCCCCCACCTCACGGCCCGAGGGGAGTGGGAGGAAGTTATGTCCTGCGTGGGTATGAGTGTGCGTGGGGTGCTGGTTTTGGGGAGGAAACTTCTCGCTTTGCCTTAAAACCTCTTTATTTTGCAGCTGTAATAGACCCACATTGTACATAGTAGTATACACTTAAAAAAATTAGGAAATAATCCAACTATAAAATAAAACCTGTAATTTTAAATTCCGTGAATAACCCTCAGCTGCTTGGGAGCCAGGATTAAATGACGTTGCCTTTTAGCAAGGAAGCAAAGAGGATTTCTCTCTCCCCCCTCCCTTTATAAATCATGTGCATTTTACAACTGCAGTATCAAATATTTATAATGGGATGAAATATGAATGTTTCTATTTACAATGTGCTCTCAACGTTGTGGACATTCTCGTTGCATTTTCTGTGTTTCAACTTTCGAGGACTGCATTAAATAATAATAATAAAAACCAACCACAAAACAAACACAAAACCCAAAATAACCCACTTTATTACAAAATACAGACCATGTTACTCAGACGTCGAGGTGGAGTAGCGCTGTTTGGGACTATATGTCTCTATAGTTTCGTATAGTCTGCAGGCTGCATTTGTGAGCACTGGAGCTGGAAGTATCTCGTAGTTTCAGCTTTTTAAGGGGGGGTGGGGGGGTGGTGGTGTTGAAATTCCGTGGCGGTTTAAGAGAGGTAATTTTGCAGCCAAGCGTTTCATCAGTCTTTTGACTTTATGAAGAAACTTTGGGGGATTCAGTTCTAGCTAAACAAGAGTGCAACCGCCTCCCGCCACTGAGCCCAGCTCCGAGCCACTGCTCGTGTTAAAAAGGACCTGAACATGGAAAAGAGTATCTCTTGAATCTCACGTACTGTCAACAGGTTTCACCTTTTCAAGACTTTAAATGCCTGGTGGTGTGATGCTCTGGCAAGCTGCTTTTGGGAAGCCTCTGCTTGTTAAACACAGAAACCTGGAGCTCGGGAGGAGCGGTGATGATCGCCGGTGCCACGCTGGGAAACCAAGCACCCTGTAAAATACTTGGCATCGCCGGGAAATGACAATACCACGGTTTAGGATGGGCTGGACAAAAATAAAATTGCTGCAACAAAGGGCACGGGAGCTCTGAAATAGTTTAGCTCGTTTTCCGCAGGCAGGAGGAGCAGGAGCGAGGGGCAGAGCTGCACCCGCAGGGCAGTCTCCTGCCGCAGGGAAAAGAGAAAGCGGGGGGATTAAAATGCTATTTTGTTTATTTAAAGCTGCTTCTTTGCAATATATTCTGCAAGGAACACAATTCTGCAGGAGCAGGGATGATGCTGAGACAGTGCACCGGGGGCTTCACCGGCTTGGGGAAGTGGGGGCAGACAGCGAGTGACGCTCCCGGGGTTCCTTCCTCAAAGCAGGCTTTATTTTCCCAGCGTTTCTGGTTAACGTACCTTTGAGGAGATTATTTTTATGTTATTATTATTGGTTTTTGACCACCTCCACTAATAGAGGCAGGTCTCCTGAGGGAGAGAATCAGTGACGGTGAGCACTAAAGAGGAGTTTTAAATCTGGATTTAAAACCAGCTCCGCTTTTCCGATGGGACAAACCGGTACCGTGCATGTGTTACACGCCGGCGGGTCAGTCCCCAGGAGATTCTAAGATTCTTTTTTAAGGAGTCACTAAACCTGCACAGGGGGAAATTCTGACTGCTCCTCAGTGTGCGGTTTCCCCTTGTCCTCTCCCGGCCTGCAGCAAGCAGTGGGAAGAGAAAACAGATGTGTGACACCAGCAGGAAGATGCATTTAGTTTTAGGTTAAAAAGACTAATAAAAATAGTAGGGAAACTGCTCTAAGTTAGTTCAGTCTCGTGGAGCAAGGGCAGAAAATATCTCTCTGCTCCCTGGATTTTATCCAGACTAGAATACAAAATGTTTGCCGTTGGAGAGCGGTGCCTTCAGCTGGGAGCAGGGAATGGCTCACAGGGGCCACACTCCTCACCTGCTTTCGGTGGTTCTGGGGCCAAAGCTTCCATAGGAAGAGGCCCGTGGCTCGGCTGCTCCGCTCGCCCCGTTTGGAGCCTCTTTGGCTCCGGCGCAGCGCCCAGGCTGCGCTCCCACGCCCGGGCAGCGGCTCCCCGCCGGCTCGGGAAGGACAGCGCGGTGAAATTAGCCCTCGTCCATTAAAAATTTAAAATCAATTTAACCGAAAAAGGAGCCTCACAAGCGCCTCTTGCGATGTGAGCAAAGCAGCAGCCGGGCTAGGGGTGATTCTCGTTTCTTCTTTCGGAAAGGCAAACCGACAACCCCAAACCACCCAAGCCTCGAAGCTCCCCCAAAGCGCCCCCAAAGCTGGGGCAGGGCTGGCCCTGGAGTCACCCACTGCCTGGCAGGAATTTTTTCCTGGCAAGCAGCTTTCTGCAGCCCCCTTCCCCTCCAGCCAGAGCTGCGGAGTCCCATTGAAAAATAAAACAAACTAAAGCCCCAACCAACCCAGGGAAGTATTCGAGGGCCGAAAAGAAACACATCTGCACTCTCCTGGCTCCAATCAGCCCCTCCGTGTAATTAATTAACTGTATTTTTTTCCCCCATAACTCTGGTCAATAAGCATCTGAGCACTAAGGTTTAGTGAAGGTGCTTCTCCACTCCCCTGTCTGCGAGCGCGGTATATCGCACAGGCGATGTACAAACCCTTACCCAGGCGCTATGTATGTTAATGTCCGCGCCATTTACTGTGAAATGCATATCGGAGTTAGAGGGGGAAACTATTTAGGTAGTTCGGGTTTGAGAAAAAAAAAAAAAAAAAAAAAAAAGAAAGAAGTAATTCTGTATCCCGCTGATTTAATATCCGACCTCCACATTCAATCCCCGCCCATGCAGCTATCAAAAGTACCCCTGGGATGTTTGGATATCATCTCCAAACTAACATCTGTGATTATGAAACGCTCAGAGGGGGAAGGTTAATAACAATTTGTTTCAAAGGGCCACGAGTCCATCTTATAAACAAATTCGTGTTGCCCTAAAATAAACAAACAATGAAGCCGATGCCGGCAGCCCCCGGGCGTGGGCTGTAACTGGGTGCTCGGGGCAGGATTCGCGCCGGTTCCCTCGTGGATGGGGCCGGAGCAGCCCGGGAGGGGACCAGGGATGGAGGAGGGTGAGGGGAAAGAGGTTTGGGCTCGGACAGCCCCGGGGATGCCCCGTAGCAGCCGTGACTCTGTCGGAAACGCACCCAGACACGTCTGGGGAGCTGAAGGCAGTTCCGGCTTTATTTTGCAGGCTGTCCGGACTGTCCCTGGCAGCGGAGCTGGGCTCTGGGGAGCTGGGATGGGGAGATCCATGTCCTAGGTTTCCCCCCCGCCCCACACCCACACCAGTCTTGCAGCTAAACGCAGCTCTAGCCCATCCTCAGCCTGCTCTGTGGCATTTTTGGGACCCCTAGCAAGCTCAGGCAATGCTGGCGGCCAAAGCCTAGCCCTAGCCTCGGGAATAAGCGGCCTGAAGGAGCCCGGGCAGGAGGAGAAGCCGGAGCCGGCAGCTACCACCGAGACCCACGCCGGGAGCCCGCCAGTAGCCCCTGCCTGCTGCCCGTCCCTGCCTGCTGCCCGCTGCTGCCTGCTGCCCGTCCCTGCCTGCCCACATTTACCACCCGCATTTCCTCTCGCCCCACCGTCTCCTCGACCTGGAAAGAAATTTAAACTTGACGTTTGACACATTTGAACGTTTGAAAAAAAAAGGAAGAAAAGAAGAGACACGGGCACACACGCGTCGGGATGATCCGCCTCTGCCGCGGGGCCGTGCGTGGGAACCGACGTGAGCGGGGGGGCAGTCCCACTTCCTGCGTGTGTGTGTGTGGGGGGGGTTGGGCTTGACAGCCCTCGCCCCCTCCGGTTTCTGAAGCAGGAGAGCGGCCGGGGACGGTCCTCGTGCCCCGCGTCCCCGTCAGCCCCGCGGTACAGCTGCCTTAGGAGGGGCGGGAAGGGCCGCCCGGCTCATCCCGGGCCGGGGGAGCTGCGGCCGGTTGCACGCGCCCTGTAATTTCATGGGGAAAGAGGGGAAAAAAGGTAGTTACTCCTCCTAAAGATTATGCCCAAAGCCTGGCCCCTCGCCGGGGGGTTGCTGGTGGAGGTGGCCGGCCCCACTGCCCGGCCCCCCTCTCCCCGGCAGCACCGGCTCGGTGGGAGCCTCTCCCTTCCCCGGGAGTCCCGGGCCGCCTCCTCTCGCCTTCACCCTCCCAAGTCCTCGGGGCCAGATTTCTTTCGAGTCGCTGGGTTTGCACAGGGCTGACGCCAGCTCCTCAGCTCCCCCCCGCCGCTTCCTCTCCGCTGTCCTCTGGGCGCCCCAGTGTTCGCTCCCTCAGGACTGTTAGCTGAGGGATGGAAGCACATACGTGCCCCCAGCCGGGGCAGCACCCGCAGCCCGGCT